>JAMOIN010002082.1:30000-32010 GCA_024666655.1 Dascyllus trimaculatus | reverse complement strand
AGAGACAGTAAAACAAACACCACAATGACCACCACTGCTGCTCCAGCAGGGGGCGCCCTCCCACCTTGTACTTCCCATAGAAGGGGTGTCGACCTCCGGTGACCAACATGTCCTCGTCTCGGTCCAACATGCACCTGACCGGCCTCTTCAGCCTGAAACATCGACCATCACAGTCTCACCACTGTCACCAGTTTTATCGTTGATCATTGAACACTGATCAGTGACGTACTTGTTCGCTGCCACGGCAACCACAGTGGACAATATGGTGGTCCGACTCTCCTTCCCACCAAAACCACCGCCCATCCTCTTCACCCGGACCAGAATCCGGTTAGCAGCGACGCCCAGCGCCTTCGCCACCAGCGCCTGAAGCAGAACCAATAATTACCAAAAAGAAATGCAGCACCAACACAGGCCCGTGTTTTGGAGTACTAGTACCTGGAGTACCTGTCTGTTGCAGGACTGTTACCTGAGTGTTGCTACTTGTAGTTTGCAGTACTCGTACCTGTGTTTTGGAGGCTGACTGCGTGGACACGAACAGCTCCATCTCACCGTCTTCTCCTCGGGGAACAGCCAGGGTGACGTTGGTCTCCAGGTAGAAATGTTCTTGACCACCGATGTGAATCTCACCTGACAGCAATCAATAATCAATAAGCAACACCTGAGGACCAATCAGAAGGATTCTCACTCAGAGAGGATCTTACCTTCCAGGACGTGGTCGGCCTGTTTAAAGCCCACCTCCAGCTCTCCCTTCTGGATGGTTCTGATTGGCTGATAGAAGGACTGGGCGGCGATGGCCTCCTGTCAGTCAAATCAACAAACACCGATCAGCTTGAATCTAAATGTCGGCTCTGGTTGATTGACAGCAGCTCAGGTGAGTCTCACCTGGATGGTGATGACCGGCTGCAGCTCTTCATACTGGATCCTGACGGCTTTGGCGGCTTGCTGAGCGTGAAGCTGAGTGTCGGCGACCACGGCACCGATGATGTGTCCAACACAGGTCACCTGGATAGAGGATGGACATGTGACCAACCTGAACCCCACAGAGCTGCCTGATTGGTCACATTAACAGAAACACACCTGGCCATTGGCGAACACAGTCTCGTCGTATTCGATTGGTCCGGTGGCGTTACTGCCGGGGATGTCATCGGCAAACAGGCAGCAAACGACGCCAGGTGAACTCTCTGCTGCCGCCGTATCGACCGAGCTGCAACACACAACACACCTGGTTAGACTGCACAGGTGTGTGTGGACAAGTGTATGTGTACAGGGGTGTACAGTTGTGTGTCAGACTGTACAGCTGTGTGTATAGGTGTGTTCAGGTGTGTCCAGGTGTGTTCAGGTGTGCACAGATGTCTTACAGGATCCGAGCGTGAGCCTTGCTGCTGGTGATGAGTGACAGGTACAGCTCGTTCTCATACAACGGCACGTCGTCGCAGTATATCGCCTCACCTGTCGCCTGCTTCATGGCCGACAGGTGCATTATAGGACGGCCCACCACGTCATCCTGGCTCCGCCCCGGTGGCACTGCCTACAGAAGTGGTGTCGAATTACACACCTGGACACTGTCATGTGACCACTGGGCTGCTGTTATTTGTTGTACCTGGTAGATCTGAGTGCTGGTCGGCGTCTCCGGATGGTAAACTTCTGTCGCCGTCAGACAGTCTGAGGTGACGTCGTCCACGGCGACACCCTGACAGATGATATGGAAACAGTTTAAACAAACTCTTTATTGGTGCTTTAATCAGATGGAAACCAACACAAAGAACCTGGAAACCTGCAGGTGGAGCTTCTGCAGCACCGTCAGGTAGAACTTGTAAAACAGGCTGAGGCTCAGCGTCCGCCGGTAGGTCACCATGCCGCCTGGTGCCGACGGGTCCAGGCTCATCTCCTCAGCCAATGAGGAGCAGGCGTCCTGCAGAAGCTCCTCCCCCCACGTCCTGCAAGACAGCAGATTGTTACTTCCTGCCTCCTGCCTTCCTTCAGTCCTCTCTGTTTTCGTCTTACCTTCCC
>JAMOIN010002082.1:0-22500 GCA_024666655.1 Dascyllus trimaculatus | reverse complement strand
CCTGGGAACGCCTCGGGGTCCCACTGGAAGAGCTGGAGGAGGAGTCTGGGGCGAGGGAAGTCTGGGCCTCTCTGTTTAGGCTGCTGCCTCCACGACCCGGACCCGGATGGATGGATGAAACTTATTGAAGGGAATGCCTTCATATCCATCAAAGATGTTCTATTACTCCTTCATTATTTAAACGTGTTATGAAAAAGACACAGTTCATAGGTTTCAGTGTCTTAACATCACATCTGGTGTCTTTAATAGTCAAGTAAATAATGTATGATGTTGATTTCAAGGTTTTGTATGTCTGGATGGTTCCTGTTGAACTAATGACAGCATTACTCAACAGGAACCATCCAGACACCTGGTTTTAAACTGGTTCTGGATTGGTTTCTGACTGGGTTTCAGACTGGTTTTAAACTGGTCATACACTGGGTTTCAGATTGGTTCTAGATTGGTTTCTGACTGGGTTTCAGATTGGTTTTAAACTGGCCATAGACTGGGTTTCAGACTGGTTTTAAACTGGTTCTGGATTGGTTTCTGACTGGGTTTCAGACTGGTTTTAAATGGGTTCTAGATTGGTTTCTGACTGGGTTTCAGACTGGTTTTAAACTGGCCATAGACTGGGTTTCAGACTGGTTTTAAACTGGTTCTAGATTGGTTTCTGACTGGGTTTTGGACTTTTGGAGCTCTGACCTTGGTAACTTAAAACAGATGAGTTTCTTGAGATGTTTTGGGTAATAAGGTTGTTAGTGAGCCTTCTTCTGCGCCCTGGTGGCCACACATCAATGAATAACACAAGTCAAAGATGAAACTCATCCCTTTGTGCTCAGAAAGTGTTTTTCTTGTGTTTGTGTTGTTTGTCTTTTTCTGGCTTCCTTCACCCGACCAGTCGAGGCAGACGTCTGCCTCCCTGAGCCTGGTTCTGTCTGGGTTTGTTAAAGATGATTTATGTTGTGATTTTTTAGTAACTGGATCGAACCTGAACAGGGTGAAGTTTTCTGGCCACGCTGCCGATTCCCTCCACCGTCGTCACAGCGACCAGGTGCAGCGAGCAGACGGGGGCGAGGCAGGCGTTAGCGGAGAAATGACTGATCGGGGTTAAAGATCTCACAGGGTTCGTTTAGTTCAGTTGGCTAAAACACACTCAACACACACACACTTAACGCACACATAATTAACACACACACACTTAACACACACTGTGAGGATACAGCAGCTGCTTGGTGATTGGTTGGTATCTGGACAGCATGACCGTACAGGCTCCACAACCACCTTCAGCACAACCGAGCTTCGTTCCTGTTAAACCCACTGCACACACACACATACACACACACACACACACACACACACACACACACACACACACACACACACACACACACAGAGTTAATTAACAATGGTGATGAAACTCAGACGGTTAAAGACTGAACCGGCTGTTAATCAGTACGAGACTGAAGAAGTTCCTCACAGGTACTGCAGGTCTGACCTGACATCAAGGACGTTCTGGAGCTTTCTAGAGTCCGTTATCTGCTGTTACTGAGTCAGCCAGAAGAAAATCCAACCTCAGTCTCTCCCCAGGAAGCTCTCTACTTTTATAGCTTGTTAACACTGAATTAAGATCAATTTAATTTGGCTTTTCTTGACCAGACTTTACAAGAAAGACTGTGTCATGTCTCAGTGAAAACAGATTTCTCCAAGTAAAGTCAATTAATTAAATATGCAGAATATAGAACAAGTGATGTCATCAGTCTTCACCTCTTTAAAGTGACTCTAAGTGAACTCAGTGCAGCCAGTTGGTTCTAGAAGTCACCAGTTAGTAAATGGATCATCTGAGGTCAGTGAATGTGTCTCAGTGATTGGAGGATAAAGACTCCTGGATCTGGAAGGTCCAGTACCTGGAGGATCAGGATTCCTGGATAGAACTACACCAGGAAGACTAAAGAACCTCCAAGAACCTCTGAGAGAAGGTTGTTGAAAAGCAAAATCTCACAAGAAGGAGACTAGTGAGGGAGGCCACCAAGACACCTATGACTCCTCTAAAGGAGTTACTAGAAGGAGACTAGTGAGGGAGGCCACCAAGACTCCTATGACTCCTCTGAAGGAGTTAGAAGGAGACTAGTGAGGGAGGCCACCAAGACACTTATGACTCCTCTGAAGGAGTTAGAAGGAGACTAGTTAGGGAGGCCACCAAGACTCCTATGACTCCTCTGAAGGAGTTAGAAGAAGGAGACTAGTGAGGGAGGACACCAAGACTCCTATGACTCCTCTGAAGGAGTTAGAAGAAGGAGACTAGTGAGGGAGGCCACCAAGTCTCCTATGACTCCTCTGAAGGAGTTAGAAGGAGACTAGTGAGGGAGGCCACCAAGACTCCTATGACTCCTCTGAAGGAGTTAGAAGAAGGAGACTAGTGAGGGAGGCCACCAAGACTCCTATGACTCCTCTGAAGGAGTTAGAAGAAGGAGACTAGTGAGGGAGGCCACCAAGTTACCTATGACTCCTCTGAAAGAGTTAGAAGAAGGAGACTAGTGAGGGAGGCCACCAAGACTCCTATGACTCCTCTGAAGGAGTAAAAATGATGTGAAGCATGGTGGTGGCAGCATCATGACGTGAAGCACGGTGGTGGCAGCATCATGACGTGAAGCACGGTGGTGGCAGCATCATGACGGGAAGCACGGTGGTGGCAGCATCACGACGTGAAGCACGGTGGTGGCAGCATCACGACGTGAAGCACGGTGGTGGCAGCATCATGACGTGAAGCACGGTGGTGGCAGCATCATGACGTGAAGCACGGTGGTGGCAGCATCATGACGTGAAGCACGGTGGTGGCAGCATCATGACGTGAAGCACGGTGGCGGCAGCATCATGATGTGAAGCACGGTGGCGGCAGCATCATGATGTGAAGCACGGTGGCGGCAGCATCATGATGTGAAGCACGGTGGTGGCAGCATCATTATGTGAAGCACGGTGGTGGCAGCATCATGATGTGAAGCACGGTGGTGGCAGCATCATGATGTGAAGCACGGTGGTGGCAGCATCATGACGTGAAGCACGGTGGTGGCAGCATCATGACGTGAAGCACGGTAGTGGCAGCATCATGACGTGAAGCATGGTGTTGATGATAGAACTGCAGACAGAGGTTCTTCTACTAAATACTGACTGGAAGGAGGACAACTCTGATGATTCACTGACTTCATATAGTCTACTTTTAATTAACTGACGTTACTTTGCAGAAACCAGTTTTCACTTTGACTTGAGTCTTTTTCTCTTTGTCCAAAAAGCCAAACTGAAGTGACCATGATTCCATGTGGAACAACAACTAAGGACAACAGGCTTTACTTGGACTCCTGTGAGTCTTTGTGGTCTGTTTGCTGGACTGAAGGTCCAGCTGGACCCTGAGAACAGCTGACATCCTGACGTCCAATCAGAGCTGGACTTTGTTCTCGGAGTCACTGACCTCAAACTGAAGCAGCAGTGAGTTCATTAAATTCTAGCAGTTCAGATCAGATTATTCCTCTTTTGTGGTTTCATCAGATTGAAACTGACTCATGAAGGAGACGGAGTCACCAGGTCAGATCATAGAACAGAACCACCGTTGGCGCCGTGACTCGAGGACCAAGTCCAGCAGCATGAACCGTTCACACATTACAGAAACAGATAAGGAAACGTGGTCGTACGTTTTCTGCGGAGGTAGGTCAGAAGGTTCATCTCCGGATCCGGATTCTTCTCCACAATCTGCACAAAAACATCCACATCAGGATTCACCAAAGAGAGTTCACTGAAACATTCATCTGCAGTCAGAAATAACAGCATGTCCAGAGTTAATGATCAACAGAGGAGGCCTTGGAGTCAGAGTGCAGCTTACTGAGGCCTCCAGCAGCAGGAGGGACCCTGCAGACGGGCTCCTAATGGATTACAGCTCACATGGACGCGACATCACTCAGGCTTCTCAACACTCGTCACGCCACATTTTACACTGTAATCTGCTGCTCCACACATCTCTCCTTCAAAGCCTCCAAGTCCTTTGAACCCATTAGACCCCATCAGACCCATTAGACCCCATTAGACTCCATCAGACCCATTAGACCCCATCAGACCCCATCAGACCTCATCAGACCCCATTAGACCCCATCAGACCCCATTAGACCCCATTAGACTCCATCAGACCCATTAGACCCCATCAGACCCCATCAGACCTCATCAGACCCCATCAGACCCCATCAGACCCCATTAGACCCCATCAGACCCCATCAGACCTCATCAGACCCCATCAGACCCCATCAGACCCCATCAGACCCCATTAGACCCCATCAGACCCCATTAGACCCCATCAGACCCCATCAGACCTCATCAGACCCCATCAGACCCCATCAGACCCCACCAGACCCATTAGACCCCATCAGACCCCATCAGACCCCATCAGACCTCATTAGACCCCATCAGACCCCCATCAGACCCCATTAGACCCCATCAGACCTCATCAGACCTCATCAGACCCCATCAGACCCCATCAGACCCCATCAGACCCCATTAAACCCCATCAGACCCCATCAGACCTCATCAGACCCCACCAGACCCCATTAGACCCCATCAGACCCCATCAGACCCCATCAGACCTCATTAGACCCCATCAGACCTCATCAGACCCCATCAGACCCCATTAGACCCCATCAGACCCCATCAGACCTCATCAGACTCCATCAGACCCATTAGACCTCATCAGACCCCATCAGACTCAATCAGACCCATTAGACCCCATCAGACCTCATCAGACCCCATCAAACCCAATCAGACCTCATCAGACCTCATCAGACCCCATCAAACCCAATCAGACCTCATCAGACCCCATTAGACCCCATCAGACCTCATCAGACCCCATCAGACTCCATCAGACTCCATCAGACCTCATCAGACTCCATCAGACCTCATCAGACCCCATTAGACCCCATCAGACCTCATCAGACCCCATCAGACTCCATCAGACTCCATCAGACCTCATCAGACTCCATCAGACCCCATCAGACCCCATCAAACCCAATCAGACCTCATCAGACCCCATTAGACCCAATCAGACCTCATCAGACACCATTAGACCTCATCAGACCCCATCAGACCCCATCAAACCCAATCAGACCTCATCAGACCCCATTAGACCCAATCAGACCTCATCAGACACCATTAGACCTCATCAGACTCCATCAGACCCCATCAGACCCCATTAGACCCCATCAGACCTCATCAGACCCCATCAGACTCCATCAGACCTCATCAGACCCCATCAAACCCCATCAGACCCCATTAGACCTCATCAGACCTCATCAGACCCCATCAAACCCAATCAGACCTCATCAGACCTCATCAGACCCCATCAAACTCCATCAGACCTCATCAGACCCCATCAGACCCAATCAGACCTCATCAGACCTCATCAGACCCCATCAGACCCCATCAGACCTCATCAGACCTCATCAGACCTCATCAGACCCCATCAGACTCCATCAGACCTCATCAGACCCCATCAAACCCAATCAGACCTCATCAGACCGCATCAGACTCCATCAGACCTCATCAGACCTCATCAGACCCCATCAGACCCAATCAGACTCCATCAGACCTCATCAGACCCCATCAAACCCAATCAGACCCCATTAGACCTCATCAGACCCCATCAGACCCCATTAGACCTCATCAGACTCCATCAAACCCAATCAGACCTCATCAGACCCCATCATCAGACCCATCAGACCTCATCAGACCCCATCAGACCCCATCAGACCCCATTAGACCTCATCAGACTCCATCAAACCCAATCAGACCCCATTAGACCTCATCAGACCCCATCAGACCCAATCAGACCCCATTAGACCTCATCAGACCCCGTCAGACCCCATCAAACCCAATCAGACCCCATTAGACCTCATCAGACCCCATCAGACCCCATTAGACCTCATCAGACCCCATTAGACCTCATCAGACCCCATTAGACCTCATCAGACCCCACCAGACCCAATCAGACCCCATTAGACCTCATCAGACCCCATCAGACTCCATCAGACCTCATCAGACCCCATCAGACCCCATCAGACCCCATTAGACCTCATCAGACCTCATCAGACCCCATCAGACCCCATTAGACCCCATCTGACCCCATTAGACCCCATCAGACCCCATTAGACCCCATTAGACCCCATCAGACCCCATCAGACCTCATCAGACCTCATCAGACCTCATCAGACCTCATCAGACCTCATCAGACACCATCAGACCTCATCAGACCTCATTAGACCCCATCAGACCCCATCAGACCTCATCAGACCTCATCAGACCCCATCAGACCCCATCAGACCTCATCAGACCCCATCAGACCCCATCAGACCTCATCAGACCTCATCAGACCCCATCAGACCTCATCAGACCTCATCAGACCCCATCAGACCTCATCAGACCCCATCAGACCTCATCAGACCTCATCAGACCCCATCAGACCTCATCAGACCTCATCAGACCTCATCAGACCTCATCAGATTCCAGGTCACGTTTCACGTCTAACTCATGAACATAGAATATATTAAAATAGAATAGAACAGAATAGATTAAAACAGAATAGAATAGAATAGAATAGAACAGAACAGAATAAAACAGAATAGATTAAAATATAATAGAATAGAACAGATTAAAACAGAATAGAATAGAATAGAATAGAACAGAACAGAATAAAACAGAATAGATTAAAATAGAATAGAACAGAATAGAATAAAACAGAACAGAACAGAATAAAACAGAATAGATTAAAATAGAATAGAACAGAATAGAATAAAACAGAACAGAACAGAATAGAACAGAATAGATTAAAATAGAATAGAACAGAATAGATTAAAATAGAATAGAATAGAATAGAACAGAATAGAACAGAACAGAATAGAACAGAATAGATTAAAATAGAATAGAACAGAATAGAACAGAATAGAATAGAACAGAATAGAACAGAACAGAATAGAACAGAATAGATTAAAATAGAATAGAACAGAATAGAACAGAATAGATTAAAATAGAATAGAACAGAATAGATTAAAATAGAATAGAATAGAATAGAATAGAATAGAACAGAATAGAACAGAACAGAATAGAACAGAATAGATTAAAATAGAATAGAACAGAATAGAACAGAATAGATTAAAATAGAATAGAATAGAATAGAATAGAACAGAATAGATTAAAATAGAATAGAATAGAACAGAATAGAATAAAACAGAACAGAACAGAATAGAACAGAATAGATTAAAATAGAATAGAACAGAATAGAATAAAACAGAACAGAACAGAATAGATTAAAATAGAACAGAACAGAACAGAACAGAATAGAACAGAATAGATTAAAATAGAATAGAATAGAATAGAATAGAACAGAATAGATTAAAATAGAATAGAATAGAATAGAATAGAACAGAATAGATTAAAATAGAATAGAATAGAACAGAATAGAATAAAACAGAACAGAACAGAATAGAACAGAATAGATTAAAATAGAATAGAACAGAATAGAATAAAACAGAATAGAACAGAATAGATTAAAATAGAATAGAATAGAATAGACTAGAACAGAATAGATTAAAATAGAATAGAATAGAACAGAACAGAACAGAATAGAACAGAACAGAATAGAATAGATTAAAATAGAATAGATTAAAATAGAATAGAATAGAACAGAACAGAATAGATTAAAATAGAACAGAATAGAATAGAATAGATTAAAATAGAATAGAACAGAACAGAACAGAATAGATTAAAATAGAATAGAATAGAACAGAATAGAACAGAATAGATTAAAAT
The DNA here is from genome assembly GCA_024666655.1 of Dascyllus trimaculatus. Taxonomy (NCBI): domain Eukaryota; kingdom Metazoa; phylum Chordata; class Actinopteri; family Pomacentridae; genus Dascyllus; species Dascyllus trimaculatus. Next base: position 14,685 of record JAMOIN010002082.1, on the reverse strand, counting down.
AGAATACATTAAAATAGAATAGAATAGAACAGAATAGAACAGAATAGAATAGATTAAAATAGAATAGAACAGAACAGAAAGCTTTACTGTCGTCTACAATAAAGATAAACTAAAGTGGACTCTGAGCTCTACTGAAGGACTCAGTCTGAGACGTACCAACAGTAATAATAATAATATAAATATATATAATAATCAAACCACTTCCTCCTCTTGAACTCTGAATCTGACCTCTCAGATCAATACTGCATCTCAGTGAAGAAATAGATCAGTTATTGATTGATTGATTTACTAGATGGTTCTTTACTGCACATAAACTCGGTCAGCTTTGTTCTCATGGAGCCTTGAACTGATGGATAATAAAACCACTCTGTCGATTGATTGATTGATTGATTGATTGATTGATTGATTAGACAGCCCTCTCCTGCAGACCAGCTCTTTACCGGATGAATTTACGGTAATAATTTAATCTCTTCATCGTCACTAACTGAAGGCTCCCTTTAAAATCCGTTCCTCATATTTTACCTTCTTTCCGTTGACAAAGAAGATGAGCGGCTCCGGTTCGGACCCGGACCGGGTTTCGGTGTCGGCCATGGTTCCGTTCGGCTCCGTCTGTCTACTGAACCGACCGGCGCCGCTCCGGGACTCGACTCCCCGCTGGGCGGGGCTTCCTGGACCGGCTCCTCCTCCAGAAGTCCGCCTCAGAATACCGGACCGGAACCGAACTAAAGGAGTCCAGCAGCCCCGAACCAGATCGATCCTGATCCATTCAGAGCTGATTGATCCATTCAGAGCTGACTGATCCGGAGTCTGACCTGCAGTGACGTATCACCTCCAGCTGATGATTGACAGAGAGGTCAAAGCCTCTGGAGCTGCTGATTGGGTGGAACAGCTGTGACGTCATCAGGCTGAATGAAGCAACAACTGACATTTTAGTTTCAGTCTGAAGGGTTAGGGTTAGCCGATAAAACAATAAAATAAAAATTATTATTAAAAAATAAAAACAATAAAACATCTGATAAAATAATAAAAACAATAAAACATCAAATAAAATGGGTTATAAAATCATAAAATAAATGCTGCCAAAAATCACAATAAGAGTTAATAAAAAACAAAACGATTGAATATTTAAAAACAATAAAAGAATGATTTCTTCATGTAACTGTAGAAAATTAAATGAACTGAAAATAATTACAGGAAAAACTACAGAGCAACAATCAAAAGTCAAATCTGTCCAATAATACATGAAATAAAACCACAAATGTAAAAAGTACATGAGTAAATATCAACATCAAAAATAAACTGAACATTCATCAACTATACACATTAAAACCACTGAGAATCCTGTTATTAGAACAACAATAATAAATGCTTTTAATTTGAGTATTATTTATCTGTAAATAATTAATATTCACTTTTAGAATCTCCATTAAACACAGTTTAACTTGTTCCGTCAGCAGCTCAATAACTCGGACGGCAGTTAAAGACATAAAATGAGTCACACATTCTTCACATTTGTCCCTCAGAGGTTCATGTGATCACAGAAAATCGATTCGGTTCGCCTCCACAAACTGATGAATCATCGCAGAACCAAGCTCCACCAGAACATCCTGCATTTCCCTCCAGTTGGAGAAGAAACTCCGGCTGGAAAAGAGCAAACAGATGAAACCCGAAAGCAAACGTGAAGTTAGAAACGTCTCCACAGTAAATTAAGAAGGAGCCTCAGACGGATCCCAGAGGAACTCCAGACTAAACAGACCAGGAACAAAGCAGAACCTCAACAGGTTCTATCAGATTAGTCCGATGCTACGCTGGTGATTCGTCACTTCAGTTGCTAAAGGAAAAGTATGATGATCTGCAGAACCTGGAGCCCTGAGTTTACTGGTGTTAGCGTTGGAGCTAACACTTCAGAGCTTCCACATTTTGCTTTCAGGTAACAATCAATCATTCATCAAACACTGAGAAGATCTCTGGAGTAAACTGAACAACATGAGACCTCAAATCGATCCCTGAGGAACTCCAGTGTTCTAGATGTGACGTCTGATTCATGTTTGACTAAATCAATCAGTCCGAATAGCTGCAGATTAATAATCAATACGCTCTAAATGATAATTAAGGTTCTTATGACAGTAAAATGACGGTATAGTTTCAGTGTATAGTTATAAGATGAACAGAGTTCATATTTATTGCTTCTGTAGCAGCACAAAGGTCCGACTCTCCCTGATTTCAGGTTTCTCTGTCTGCAGTATTGTTGAATTTGCTTTATTTTGAAGGAGTAAAAAGCTGTTTTAGTCTCTGCATTAATGTTGATTTTATTTTGAAGGAGAGGAAGCAGTTTAGTGTGTGAGCTGACAAAGTGATTCCAGCTGCAGCAAACTGATCAGTTATTAACCTGCAAACTGATAAACTCTCAGTTCAGTGACCCGAAAACCCGACATCAAAAACTACACTAACATGTAGTACATAGAGTGAACTAGTGTATACTGTGAATACTGTATACTAGTGTACTCTAACATGTAGCATATAGAGTACACTAGTGTATACTGTGAATACTGTATACTAGTGTACTCTATCATGTAGCATATAGAGTACACTAGTGACCAGTACTCGGACCAACACTATTCACTCTGTTCATGCTTCCTCTAGGAAACATTATTAGGAAGCACTGCATGAACGTCCATCGTTATGCAGATGATACCCAGTTATATTTATCTATGAAGCCAAATGAAACCAACCAGCTGGTCAAACTCCAACATGTCTGAAGGACATAAAGGCCTGGATGACCTGGAACTGTCTACATTTAAACTCAGACTAACTAAGGTTATTGTATTTGAAACGCTCTGTCTAACCAGATAGTTCCTCTAGATGGCGCTGCCTCAGCCTCCAGCTCTACTGTAAACCTTGGAGTTATCTTTGATCAGGATGTCCTTCAACCTCCACATTAAACCAGTCTGTAGGACGTCGTTCTTTCATCTATAATACTGTAAAGATCATAACATCTGGTCCAGAGTGATGCTGAGGAACTAGTCCATGCATCTGGAACCTCCAGCTGGACTATTGTAGTTCCTTATTGTCAGGATGTCCCAGTAACTCTCTCAGAAACCTCCAGCTGATCCAAAATGCTGCAGCCAGAGTTCTGACAGGAACCAGGACCAGAGATCAGGTTTCTCCTGGATCAGCTTCTCTTCATTGGCTCCATGTAAAATCCAGGATAGTCTTTAAAATCCTTCTTCTAACATATAAACTGTTAATGAGCAGCTCCATCGTATCTTAGAGACCTTATTGGACCTGATCATCCTAACAGAGCCCTTCTCTCTCAGACTGCAGGTTTACTTGTGGTTCCAGAGTTTCCAGAAGTAGAATGGGAGGCAGAGCCTTCAGTTATCAGCTCCTCTGTTGTGGAATCAGCTCCCAGTCTGGGTTCTGGAGGCAGACACCCTCTCTACTTTAAGATGAGGATTCAAACCTTCCTCTGTGATGAAGCTGATAGTTGAGGCTGTTCAGGATCAGCTGATCTGTCCCTCAGTGATGCTGCTGTAGGTTTAGACTGCTGGGGATTCCCATGATGCACTGGGCTCCTCTCCTCCCTCTACTGTCATATACACTATATTACCAAAAGTATTAGCTCACCATCCAAATGATCAGAATCAGGTGTCCTAATCACTTGGCCTGGCCACAGGTGTATAAAATCCAGCACCTAGGCATGCAGACTGTTTGGACAGACATTTGTAAAAGAATGTGTCGCTCTCAGGAGCTCAGTGAATTGGAACTGTCAGTGGAACTGTCATAGGATGAAACCTGAGCAACAAATCCAGTCGTGAAATTTCCTCGCTCCTAAATATTCCACAGTCAACTGTCAGCTTTATTATAAGAAAATGGAAGAGTTTGGGAACAACAGCAACTCGGCCACCAGGTGTTCGGCCACGTAAACTGATGGAGAGGGGTCAGCAGATTATGAGGCGCATAGTGCAAAGAGGTCGCCGACTTCCTGCACAGTCAATTGCTGCAGAGCTCCAAACTTCATGTGGCCTTCAGATTAGCCCAAGTACAGTACAGAGAGCTTCATTAATGGGTTTCCATGGCAGAGCAGCTGCATCCAGGCCGTACATCACCAAGTGCAATGCCAAGCGCCGGATGCAGTGGTGTAAAGCAGCCGCCACTGGACTATAGAGCAGTGGAGACGCCTTCTCTGGAGTGATGAATCACACTTTTCCATCTGGCAATCTGATGGACCAGTCTGGGTTTGGAGGTTGCCAGGACAACGGTACATTTGGGACTGCATTGTGTCAGGTGTCAAATTTGGTGGAGGATTATGGTGCGGGGTTGGTTTTCAGGAGTCGGGCTTGGCCCCTTAGTTCCAGTGAAAGGAACTTTGAATGCTTCAGGATACCAAAACATTTTGGACAATTCTATGCTCCCGACCTTGTGGGAACAGTTTGGAGCCCCTTCCTGTTCCAACATAACTGTGCACCAGAGCACAAAGCAAGGTCCATACAGACATGGATGACAGAGTCTGGTGTGGAGGAACTTGACTGGCCTGCACAGAGTCCTGACCTGAACCCGATAGAACACCTTTGGGATGAATTAGAGTGGAGACTGAGAGCCAGGCCTTCTGGTCCAACATCAGTGTGTGACATCACCAATGCTCTTCTGGAAGATGGTCAAATATTCCTATGAACACACTCCTCAACCTTGTGGACAGCCTTCCCAGAAGAGTTGAAGCTGTAATAGCTGCAAAAGGTGGACCGACATCATATTGAACCCTATGGGTTAGGAATGGGATGGACTTAAGTTCATATGTGGGTCAAGGCAGGTGAGAGAATACTTTTGGTAATATAGTGTATCATCATTACATATCACTGACTCTGTGTTTGTTCTCTGATCTGCAGCCACTGGCCTCACCTCCTGCTGTCCTGCTAACCCTCCCTCCTCTTCCCCACCCTCACCCCAACCAGTCGAGGCAGATGTCCGCCCTCCCTGAGCCTGGTTCTATCGGAGGTTTTCCTCCCTCCCCATCATAGGGGGTTTTTGGTTCCTTCCCACCGTCACTGACTGCTGCTCAGAGGGAATCCAGAAGAAGCTTCGGATGCTTGAGTTTTCTGTTTTCTGTTCTTTCTGCTATGTGATGACGTGTTGTAAATACGTTCTATACAAATAAAATTGAATAAAGTATACAGTGTGTACTATTTACTATATATTGTAGTATATACAGTCCCTCCAGGATTTCTTGGGCGTTTTTCCAGATTGTTGCTCCTAAAATTCCTGAATTCGCAGCAGCTTTTCTAAAAAATTGTGATGTAAGTTTTGACATTTTAAGCGTATTTGTTGCGATAAAATTGCAGGAGACAGTAAAAAGTTGTCATGTGCATTTTTTTCTTTGTTTTGTATAATTCAGTAAAAATGTTAAAAGTTTAAAAAGTTAATTTCACATCCTGGCACACGCGTGTTCACACACACACGCTCACAGCTCGTCACATCAGTTAATGAATCTAACTGACCTTCATTGTTTCAGTGCTGCCACAGATCTGGATGCAACAGCTTCATCACGGTGGTTTGTCTGGTCTGTGGTCCGCTGGTTTCACCCATTCTCCTGATATGTTTACGGTAGAAAAGTGTTTGTCAGTGGATGGTTTTGGTTTGTGTTCCACCTCAATATTCCACGGGGTGAAAACAGTTTAGCTCCGCTTTGGTGAAGAACATCAGGGAATTGTTCTGCAGTAGTTTTTGTTGCATACGTATCTGTATCTTCAAACCATAAACAAGGAAGTGAATCCGGTGTCGTACGTGCATTACTGGGGACTGCTGTGATTGGTGGGACTCACGGGAGGCGGGATGAAATTGAGGAAAAGTCGCGGTGATTGGACGAAACTGCAAGGAGGCGCAGAATTCATGGAGATTGGTTGGATTAGCGTTAATTGTTACGATGCAACATCGCAAATTCCTGGAGGGACAGTACATTTAGTGTACACTAGTATATAGTATACACTATGTACTACATCGTATAGTGTACATATATCGTGTAGTATAGTGTATATTATATATACCATATCCTATAGTTTATACAGCATAAACTATATCATAAAGGATACAGTGTGTACTATATACTATACCATATAGTGTACACTACATATACTATATAATGTAGTACATAGTGTACACTTGTATATAGTATATAGTGAGTACTATATGGCACAGTGTATACTACGTGACAAACTGTATAAACAAACTCCATCAGCGTCCAGGAAATAAACCAGTGAGTCAAACGACCTGCCTAAAGAACAGGACTGAGGTTTTATTTTTCTACGTTTACGTTTCCAGAATTCAAACAGTATAAAACATGTTTTAAAATCAGGTGACGTTTAAATATACAGACCTACAAATGTCTACTGCGTCATTTAAAAAGAAAGTTTCAGTTGAGAACAGTAAATTCCAAACCGACAGAAGATAACATGAAGCTGTTCCAGGAACACGGTCAGAGCTCCAGCCTCAGGAGGACTCGGTGAACTCTCTTCAGGGTCGGATGGCCTCCATCCGTCCTGACGATCCTCCACAGCAAAACGTCTCTGAAGACAAAACCCACCAAAATCAAAGTGCTCGTGTTTTTCCTGTCAGAGCGTGGAGACCTCATTTCCTCGGTTAGCGGTGACCTCAGGGAGCTTCAGATGGACACCGGCAGCAGAACGTATTCACTTTAACGCTTCACTTTAAGGACTCCAAACTCCTGCGTTCTCCTCGGTCAGATGGGAGTCACATGAAACTCAAAGTTCAGGAGAGACGTCCAGAGGAGGCGGCTCAGTCCTGCAAAGCATCGTGGGAACCAAACCAGCCTCTGAACGTCGTAAGAGTATCTTTAAAAAAAATGATGCGCAACAACTATCAATTTTCCGACGGTCCTTGAACGTATCAGACGTTTGGTTCCTGAGAGCTTCAAAGGTGTGAACAGAAACGGGTCCGAACAAAAGGTCTGCACAGGTTCTGTTAGAACTAAATGTTCTGAGTTCTGTTTAGTAAAACCTGCAGACTCCTGGGAAATGTAGTGTCTGGTTTAAATCAGCTTTGTTTCCACGGAGCTACAGGACTTTCAATTATCCTATAAAGAACCTGGTTCCCGTCTCTACGGGGCCCCCTCACCTGGACCAGGGTCACATGAGGTTCTACGAGGCCTCCACCAGGTGGAACCCTCCGTTCTCCTCCCTCAGCCTCTCCCTCTTCCGGGCCTGGACCAGACTGTAGACCACAGCTCCCAGTGTGTTCCTGTTGAGGCTGAAGCCCCGCCCACCGCCACGCTCCATGAAGCTGGAACGTTCCTCCTGACTGGACACGAAGAACGTCTGGACCTGGCAGAACCACAGCAGCAGAACCCATCAGAACCTTCACAGACCAGCTGGTCCTGTTCATCCCAGTTCAGAACAATTCTTCACAATGTTTCATCACGTTTACCTGTCTGATGTTTGTCACAGGTTTACCTGTCTCACTCACCTCGCCGTGACGTTCGCTGATGCCTTTGATGTAAACCTTCCCTCTGAACTGTCGCAGGAAACCTCGTTCAACAAGAACACAACTGGTGGATTCTGGGACCTGAAGAGACCAACAGGTGTACCAACAGACAGGTGTACCAGCAGACAGGTGTACCAACAGACAGGTGTACCAGCAGACAGGTGTACCAACAGACAGGTGTACCAGCAGACAGGTGTACCAGCAGACAGGTGTACCAGCAGACAGGTGTACCAACAGACAGGTGTACCAACAGACAGGTGTACCAGCAGACAGGTGTACCAGCAGACAGGTGTACCAGCAGACAGGTGTACCAACAGACAGGTGTACCAACAGACAGGTGTACCAGCAGACAGGTGTACCAACAGACAGGTGTACCAGCAGACAGGTGTACCAGCAGACAGGTGTACCAGCAGACAGGTGTACCAACAGACAGGTGTACCAACAGACAGGTGTACCAACAGACAGGTGTACCAGCAGACAGGTGTGCAGACAGACAGGTGTGCAGACAGACAGGTGTACCAACAGACAGGTGTACCAACAGACAGGTGTACCAACAGACAGGTGTACCAACAGACAGGCGTGCAGACAGACAGGTGTGCAGACAGACAGGTGTACCGACAGACAGGTGTACCAACAGACAGGTGTGCAGACAGACAGGTGTGCAGCAGACAGGTGTACCAACAGACAGGTGTACCAGCAGACAGGTGTACCAACAGACAGGTGTACCAGCAGACAGGTGTACCAACAGACAGGTGTACCAGCAGACAGGTGTACCAACAGACAGGTGTACCAGCAGACAGGTGTACCAACAGACAGGTGTACCAACAGACAAGTGTACTAACAGACAGGTGTACCAGCAGACAGGTGTACCAACAGACAGGTGTACTGACAGCCAGGTTTGCCAACAGACAGGTGTGCAGACAGACAGGTGTGCAGACAGACAGGTGTACCAACAGACAGGCGTGCAGACAGACAGGTGTGCAGACAGACAGGTGTACCAACAGACAGGTGTACAGACAGACAGGTGTACAGACAGACAGGTGTACAGACAGACAGGTGTGCAGACAGACAGGTGTACAGACAGACAGGTGTGCAGACAGACAGGTGTACCAACAGACAGGTGTACAGACAGACAGGTGTACAGACAGACAGGTGTACAGACAGACAGGTGTGCAGACAGACAAGTGTGCAGCAGACAGGTGTGCACCAGACAGGTGAGCTCACCTGGATCTTGCCGCTGACCCCGGTACTCTCCATCCTGCTCGCCATGTTCACCGTGGTCCCCCAGATGTCGTACTGAGGTTTGGTTGCTCCGATGACACCGGCGATGACGGCGCCATGAGCGATACCTGCCGATGACATCACAGCATCAAAGTCACGACTCAGCAGAAGAAATGAAACAAAAACTCAGTTTGAAGGTGGAACACATGTTAAACCATGTTAGAACATGTTAAATTACATGTTAAAACATGTCAGAACATGTTAAACCATGTTAGAACATGTTAAACCATGTTAAAACATGTTAAATTACATGTTAAACCATGTTAGAACATGTTAAACCATGTTAGAACATGTTAAACCATGTTAGAACATGTTAAATTACATGTTAAACCATGTTAGAACATGTTAAACATGTTAAATCACATGTCAAATCACATTATGGAACATGTTAAATCACATGTTACAACATGTTAAATCACATGATAGAACATGTTAAATCACACGATGGAACATGTTATTTGTATGTCAGAACATAAATCACATGTTAAAGCAGGTTAAATCACATGATGGAACATGTCAAATCACATGATAGAACATGTTAAATCACATGATGGAACATGTCAAATCACATGATATAACATGTTAAATCACATGATGGAACATGTCAAATCACATGTTAAAAAACATGATGGAACATGTTAAATCACATGATAGAACATGTTAAATCACATGATGGAACATGTCAAATCACATGATAGAACATGTTAAATCACATGATGGAACAATTTGTTAAATCACATGATGGAACATGTCAAATCACATGTTACAACATATTAAATCACATGTTACAACATGTTAAATCACATGTTAGAACATATTAAATCACATGTTACAACATGTTAAATCACATGATGGAACATGTCAAATCACATGATAGAACATGTTAAATCACATGATGGAACATATTTGTATGTCAGAACATAATAAATCACATGTTAGAACATGTTAAATTACATGATGGAACATGTTAAATCACATGATGGAACATGTTAAATCACATGATGGAACATGTTAAATCACATGATAGAACATGTTAAATCACATGATGGAACATGTTAAATCACATGATGGAACATGTTAAACCACATGATAGAACATGTTAAATCACATGATGGAACATGTTAAATCACATAATGGAACATGTTAAATCACATGTTACAACATGTTAAATCACATGATGGAACATGTTAAATCACATGATGGAACATGTTAAATCACATGTTACAACATGTTAAATCACATGATGGAACATGTTATTTGTATGTCAGAACATAAATCACATGTTAAAGCAGGTTAAATCACATGATGGAACATGTCAAATCACATGATAGAACATGTTAAATCACATGATGGAACATATTTGTATGTCAGAACATAATAAATCACATGTTAGAACATGTTAAATCACATGATGGAACATGTTAAATCACATGATGGAACATGTTAAATCACATGATGGAACATGTTAAATCACATGATGGAACATGTCAAATCACATGATAGAACATGTTAAATCACATGATGGAACATGTTAAATCACATGATGGAACATGTTAAATCACATGATGGAACATGTCAAATCACATGATAGAACATGTTAAATCACATGATGAAACATGTCAAATCACATGATAGAACATGTTTAATCACATGATGGAACATGTTAAATCACATGATGGAACATGTTAAATCACATGATGGAACATGTTAAATCATGTGTATGTGTGTGTGTGTGTGTTGTGTGTATGTGTGTTGTGTGTGTGTGTGTGTGTCTGTGTGTGTGTGTTGTGTGTGTGTGTGTATGTGTGTTGTTGTGTGTTGTTGTGTGTGTGTGTTGTGTGTGTGTGTATGTGTGTGTGTGTATGTGTGTTGTTGTGTGTGTGTGTTGTGTGTTGTGTGTGTGTTGTTGTGTGCGTGTATGTTGTGTGTGTGTGTGTATGTGTGTGTGTGTGTATGTGTGTTGTTGTGTGTTGTTGTGTGTGTGTGTTGTGTGTTGTGTGTGTGTGTGTGTGTGTGTTGCTGTGTGTTGTGTGTGTGTGTGTGTGTGTGTGTGTGTTGTTGTGTGTTGTGTGTGTGTGTGTGTTGTGTGTGTGTATGTGTGTGTGCGTTTTGTGTGTGTGTGTTGTGTGTGTGTGTGTGTGTGTTTTGTGTGTGTGTGTCTGTCTGTGTGTGTGTGTATGTTGTGTGTGTGTCTGTGTGTCTGTCTGTGTGTGTGTGTGTGTGTGTGTGTATGTTGTGTGTGTGTCTGTGTGTATGTTGTGTGTGTGTGTGTGTCTGTGTGTGTGTGTGTGTGTGTCTGTGTGTGTGTGTATGTGTGTATGTTGTGTGTGTGTGTTGTCGTACCGACTCTCAGCTGGAAGTCGCTGGCTGTGTGTGTGTTGATGTGTTTCAGGGTTTCCATCATGGCCAAAGCGAACAGGACCAACTCACTGAGGTGATGCCAGCTGTCCTCACACTCCTGCACACAGACGCACACACACACTGTTACACCTGCTCACCTCTGGACCAATCAGCTCACAGCGTCACAGTCACATGACTCACCTGTCGGTCAGGTGAGAGACCAGAAGCTGCCATGTAGGAGCTGCCGATGGTTTTAATCTTCTCCACCTCCTGGAAGAAACACTCATCCAGCAGCTGCACACAGACACACAAAAACACACAAAACGTCACACAGACACACAAAACGTCACACAGACACACAAAACGTCACACAGACACACAAAACGTCACACAGACACACAAAGACACACAAAACATCACACAGACACACAAAACGTCACACAGACACACAAAACGTCACACAGACACACAAAACGTCACACAGACACACAAAAACACACAAAACATCACAAAAACACACAAAACATCACACAGACACACAAACACACAAAACATCACACAGACACACAAAAACACACAAAACATCACACAGACACACACAAAACGTCACACAGACACACAAAGACACACAAAACGTCACACAGACACACACAAAACGTCACACAGACACACAAAAACACACAAAACATCACACAGACACACACAAAACGTCACACAGACACACAAAGACACACAAAACGTCACACAGACACACACAAAACGTCACACAGACACACAAAAACACACAAAACATCACAAAAACACACAAAACATCACACAGACACACAAAAACACACAAAACATCACACAGACACACAAAAACACACAAAACGTCACACAGACACACAAAACGTCACACAGACACACAAAACGTCACACAGACACACAAAGACACACAAAACGTCACACAGACACACAAAAACACACAAAACATCACAAAAACACACAAAACATCACACAGACACACAAAACGTCACACAGACACACAAAACGTCACACAGACACACAAAACGTCACAAAGACACACAAAACATCACACAGACACACAAAACGTCACACAGACACACAAAACGTCACACAGACACACAAAGACACACAAAACATCACAAAAACACACAAAACATCACACAGAGACACAAAACGTCACACAGACACACAAAACGTCACACAGACACACAAAACATGACACAGACACACACAAAACGTCACACAGACACACAAAAACATCACACAGACACACAAAGACACACAAAACGTCACACAGACACACAAAACGTCACACAGACACACAAAGACACACAAAACGTCACACAGACACACAAAACGTCACACAGACACAAAGCGTCACACAGACACACACAAAACGTCACACAGACACACAAAAACACATAGACACACAAAAACACACAAAACATCACACAGACACACAAAACGTCACACAGACACACAAAACATCACACAGACACACAAAACGTCACACAGACACACAAAGACACACACAGACACACAAAACATCACACAGACACACAAAACGTCACACAGACACACAAAACATCACACAGACACACAAAACATCACACAGACACACAAAACGTCACACAGACACACAAAACATCACACAGACACACAAAACATCACACAGACACACAAAGACACACAAAACGTCACACAGACACACAAAACTTCACACAGACACACAAAGACACACAAAACATCACACAGACACACAAAACATCACACAGACACACAAAACATCACACAGACACACAAAGACACACAAAACGTCACACAGACACACAAAACTTCACACAGACACACAAAGACACACAAAACATCACACAGACACACAAAACATCACACAGACACACAAAACATCACACAGACACACAAAGACACACAAAACGTCACACAGACACACAAAACGTCACACAGACACACAAAACATCACACAGACACACAAAGACACACAAAACATCACACAGACACACAAAACGTCACACAGACACACAAAGACACACAAAACATCACACAGACACACAAAACGTCACACAGACACAAAACATCACACAGACGCACAAAGACACACAAAACGTCACACAGACACACAAAACGTCACACAGACACACAAAACGTCACACAGACACACAAAAACACACAAAACATCACACAGACACACAAAACGTCACACAGACACACAAAACATCACACAGACGCACAAAGACACACAAAACATCACACAGACACACAAAGACACACAAAACGTCACACAGACACACAAAACTTCACACAGACACACAAAGACACACAAAACATCACACAGACACACAAAACGTCACACAGACACACAAAACGTCACACAGACACACAAAACGTCACACAGACACACAAAGACACACAAAACATCACACAGACACACAAAGACACACAAAACATCACACAGACACACAAAGACACACAAAACGTCACACAGACACACAAAACGTCACACAGACACACAAAGACACACAAAACGTCACACAGACACACAAAACGTCACACAGACACACAAAGACACACAAAACGTCACACAGACACACAAAACGTCACACAGACACACAAAGACACACAAAATGTCACACAGACACACAAAACGTCACACAGACACACAAAGACACACAAAACGTCACACAGACACACAAAACGTCACACAGACAGACACAGACACACAAAACATCACACAGACACACAAAGACACACAAAACGTCACACAGACACACAAAACGTCACACAGACACACAAAACGCCACACAGACACACAAAGACACACAAAACGTCACACAGACACACAAAACGTCACACAGACACACAAAGACACACAAAACGTCACACAGACACACAAAACGTCACACAGACACACAAAAACACACAAAACATCACACAGACACACAAAACGTCACACAGACACACAAAACATCACACAGACGCACAAAGACACACAAAACATCACACAGACACACAAAGACACACAAAACGTCACACAGACACACAAAACTTCACACAGACACACAAAGACACACAAAACATCACACAGACACACAAAGCGTCACACAGACACACAAAGACACACAAAACATCACACAGACACACAAAGACACACAAAACATCACACAGACACACAAAGACACACAAAACGTCACACAGACACACAAAACGTCACACAGACACACAAAGACACACAAAACGTCACACAGACACACAAAACGTCACACAGACACACAAAGACACACAAAACGTCACACAGACACACAAAACGTCACACAGACACAAAGCGTCACACAGACACACACAAAACGTCACACAGACACACAAAAACACACAAAACATCACACAGACACACAAAACATCACACAGACACACAAAACGTCACAAAGACACACAAAGACACACACAGACACACAAAAACACACAAAACATCACACAGACACACAAAACGTCACACAGACACACAAAACATCACACAGACACACAAAACGTCACACAGACACACAAAGA